>CM045450.1:2564393-2569393 GCA_024666655.1 Dascyllus trimaculatus
AGCTGATTGATGCTAGATGTTACTCAAAATGCTGGATAAAGGAAGACAGTTCCCAGTAAAGCATGTGTGTCGTTCATGTGTTAAAGTGTGACTACATGTAGCAGAGACAGTATGCTCTAGTGAGGGGGAAGATGTGCTGTCTGCAAATGAGAAGAAGTTAGGGTGCAAGCAAACTCAGCAGGCAGTAACCACTCTATGCTGACAGGCAGCACGGAAAGAATGGGAGAAGAATAAGTGCTCCTCATCATGTTCCTTTCAGAAGAACAAAGCCTCACGCTCATCGGGAGTCTGCCTCGAGCCGAAAAATGTCTAGTCACTTGAACACTCACAGCCTAAAACATACATCATTCCTGGCATCACAAAAACAACAGAGGTGTGAAAGGAGTGAGGAGGAAGAAAATAGAATCTGAAAACCATTTCAAAACGCTCTATTAAGATTTGACAGGCATTGTGCTGATGTGGAACACTTTGTTTTTGAAATCAGAGTGCCATTGTCTGAAAAGATAAAACTTCTTTGCCCGTAGTTAAATAGTCTTTAGAAGTGAATGGCAGTCATTAGCCAAAAAGAGACACTCAATGAGAATATGAAAGACTTGACAACAGGGAGAACTGTTATTGACAAGACATGACACTGTATTTCAGGATGGTTTGATTCAGTTCAATTCAGGAAATGTCTCAACTACATCTAGAGAATACAAGGGAAGAAGCTCCACTTCGTCAAGACAACCGTTAACAACAAGCTGACCACCATCAGCAACTGGCACAATGTCTCACTTCAAGAGACAAAATTAATCCAAAATCAAATCTAATTTTTGAAAATAGGCCCTCCGTGTTAAATTTGATAACTTCAGTGATTTAAGACGAAGGAGATTGTTGTGGACTTCAGGAGAGCGCACACCCAGCATGCTCCTCTCACCATCAACAGTGCTGCTGTGGAGAGGGTGAGCAGCACCAAGTTCCTGGGTGTGCACATCACAGAGGACCTCTCCTGGAGTAACAACACCGCATCACTGGCCAGGAAAGTTCACCAGCGCCTCTACTTCCTCCGCAAACTGCAAAGAGCAAGAGCCCCGGCCCCCATCATGTGTCCCTTCTAGAGGCCCCATCGAGCATTCTAACCAGCTGCATCACTGTATGATACGGAGCCACAAGACCCTCCAGCACATTGTGAGAGCAGCTGAGAAGATCGCTGGTGCCTCTCTCCCATCACTCCATGAGAACTACACCTCCTGTCTCTACCATAAAGCCCTCCACATCCCACCCACCCGTCACACAGCTTCTTCAGCCTGCTGTCGTCAGGGAGGAGACTGTGGAGCCTTCGGGCCAGGACCAGCAGGCTGAAGGACAGCTTCATCCACCAGGCTGTCAGGACACTAAACTCTCTCCCTGCCCTGCCCCCCCTCCCTCTTCTGCCCCCTGCACACACAAACTCCAGACTCTAAGCCCCCCCACCCCCATCACCACTGGACTTTAATAACTATATTGTACACACACACTTTGCCCAGTTAATAAGCTCATTTAATTTGCACTATCTTGCCACTCATATTTGCACTAAATTGCAATTTTGCACCAGTGACTCTTACAGTGTTACTTATTTAATTGTCTTTTTTGATTGCTCTTTGTTTTGTTCAGTAGAATGTCTTATTTAACTTATGTTTACTGTCTGCACTGAAGGTTTGAAGAGTACAGTAATTTCAGTGCTCTTTATGTCCTGTACATATCGCAGTTTTGACAATAAAAAGACTCTGACTTTGACTTGATTTTGACTAAAGCCTCATCAATCGCTTATTTTTCACAGGATTTGGCTGTTTTGTTGTTGTTGTATTTGTTTTTTACTGAATATCCAGAAACCTCAAGAAAAAGTTTGAACTTGTAATCATGTCAGTAGCATATGCAGATTTTTTATTTCTTATTTTTTAACAGAAATTTAAATAGTAAAAATCTATAATTTATCATCAGAACAAAAAATCTTTGATTTTCAAAAATCTGTATCTCTACTAATATTCACTCAGTTATAGCCACATTTTTGTTCAGGAAATATCTTTGTATTTATTGAAAACATAAAAAAGTAAGATGTTCTGTTACTCCTTCATTATTTAAACATTTTATGAAAATGACACATTTTTCGTAGTTTTCAGTGGCTTTAATGTCACATTTAGGGGATTTAATTTTCAAGTAAATATTCGTATTGTGTTGATTTCAGGGTTTTATACAGTTGTGTTCAAAAGTTTCCATACACTTGTAAAGAACATAATGTCATGGCTCTCTTGAGTTTCCACTTATTTCTACAACTCTGATTTTTCTCTCATAGAGTGATTGGCAGATACTTCTTTGTCACAAAAAGCATTCATGAAGTTTGGTTCTTTTATGACTTTATTATGGCTTAACAGAAAAAGTGACCAAATCTGCTGCCTCAAAAATATCCATACAGCAATGCTAATATTTGGTTACATGTCCCTTGGCCACTTTCACTTCAATTAGGCGCTTCTGGTAGCCATCCACAAGCTTCTGACAAGCTTCTGGTTGAATCTTTGACCACTCCTCTTGACAGAATTGGTGCAGTTCAGTTAAATTTGTTGGCTTTCTGACATGGTCTTCTTTCTTCAGCATTGTCCACATGTTCTCAATGGGGTTTAAGTCAGGACTTTGGGAAGACCATTCTAAAACCTTCATTCTAGCCTGATTTAGCCATTCCATTACCACTTTTGATGTGTGTTTGGGGTCACTGTCCTGTTGGAACACCCAACTGCGCCCAAGACCCAACCTTCGGGCTGATGATTTTAGGTTATCTTGAAGAATTTTGAAGGTAATCCTCCTTCTTCATTATCCCATTTACTCTCTGTAAAGCACCAGTTCCATTGGCAGCAAAACAGCCCCACAGCATAATACTACCACCACCATGCTTGACAGTAGCCATTGTGTTCTTGTGGTTAAACGCCTCACCTTTTCTCCTCCAAATATATTGCTGGGCATTGTGGCCAAACAGCTGGATTTTTGTTTGGTCTGACCACAGAACTTTCCTCCAGAAGGTCTTATCTTTGTCCATGTGATCAACAGCAAACTTCAGTGGAGCCTTAAGGTGCCACTTTTGGAGCAAGGGCTTCCTTCTTGCATGGCAGCCTCTCAGTCCATGGTGATGCTAAACATGCTTGACTGTGGACACTGACACCTGTGTTCCAGCAGCTTCTAATTCTTGGCAGATCTGCTTCTTGGTGGTTCTTGGTTGACTCTTCACCCTCCTGACCAGTTTTCTCTCAGCAGCAGGTGATAGCTTGCATTTTCTTCCTGATGGTGGCAGTGACAGAACAGTACCATGCACTTTATACTTACAAACAGTTGTTTGCACTGTTGCTCTTGGGACCTGCAGCTGCTTTGAAATGGCTCCAAGTGACTTTCCTGACTTGTTCAAGTCAATGATTGGCTTTTTCAGATTCATGCTGAGCTCCTCTGACTTTCCCATTGTAGCGTTTGTGGGCGTTTGTATCCAACGAGCCCTATTTAATAGCCTCAGAGAAGTCAGCAGCTGTAGTCACTCATAATCACTCACAGGAATTTAAGAGGCCATGCTATGAAGCTCATTTCATTGACACAACTTTCTAAGTCACCAAAATTGCTAATTCATATTATATATGAATGTATATTTTTGAGCCAGCAGATTTGGTCACTTTTTCTGTTAACCCATAATAAGGTCATAAAAGAACCAAACTTCATGGATGTTTTTTGTGACAAAGAAGTATCTGTTCCAGTCACTCTATGAGAGAAAAATCTGAGTTGTAGAAATAAGTGGAAACTCAAGAGAGCCATGACATTATGTTCTTTATAAGTGTATGGAAACTTTTGACCACAACTGTATGAGACTCAGAATCAGTAGCCTGCACCCTGTCGAACCTTATAAGCCTTCATGTATACATACAGTCCGCACACAGTGCCAGTAGTCTGTCACAACTGCACAATTACCACAACAAGTTACAGATTGACTAGATCAGCAATTCCAATATAACTATCTTCATGGAGCAGCACTGTCACCCGGTGTGAGAGCATGATGACCTCTGGTTGTGTCATCACCCAGTCTTGTTCCAGGAACTACGTATGAACCTACCAAATATTACATAACCAAAAGCCCACATCAGATGGCAAACCAGGAGAGAGTACAGCCTCACAGCCCAGCCCATTTCAAGAAATAGAAAAATAAAAAAGGGAAAAATATAAAGTCCAGTTGGTTTGAAAGAGAGGGTGGTGCCGTCATGTTTACACCCTTACATGTTACTGTATGTACGGTAACTCCACTGTGACGGAATATAAGCAGCAGAGAAGGCGACATGCTGGTTGGCTGCAGTAAGTGCAAGAACATTAGATGTTTACTACGTTCCTGCCTTTAGCCTCAGAAGTTGTTTTCATGAAGTTGTTTTTTGTGAACACCAGTACAAGTGGTATTGCTGTACCCAATCAATGATTAAAGTGAACAATCAATGAAAAGAGGCTCTGCTTGATAAAGGAAACCTACTGTCACCAAGTGCTTTAAGCGAAGCGCTGCATTTCTTGGGTTTCTCTCTAGCACATAACAATGTATGGTAACTATGTAAAATTCCCTTGATGGCTTATGTTGTAATTGGTCTTTATATAAATAAAACTGAATTGAATTTCTGTTGGAGAAACCTGATAATCTGGTCATGACGAACTCTAATCAGTTTTTTTAATCAGTGTGTTTTTGAGTGCACGACAAAGATCCAAGATCACACTGACGTGACAGCAAGGAAACATCACTATTAGGAGCTATGCATCCTTATATCTGCAATACCTCAAAGCAAAGGCACACTTAAACTAGACTACAAAATAAGTAATTAATACATTAAAAAGTTTAAAAAAATATGATGTGGGGAGAAACACATTTAAGTTTAAACCTGTTGCTCCTAAACCTTGGGGTTGTGAGCCCTTACAAATACACACACACACTGTATGTATTTTGTTTTCTTTTGTTTTGGAATAGTCTAGGTTATACA